>BSWB01000001.1:62165415-62172915 GCA_033239125.1 Fagopyrum homotropicum | reverse complement strand
TGAGGCACATTGTGAGTTATGATGATCTAGTGGTTGAGCCGGACCACACTTTTGCAGAACAACCTTTTGCGGTTCTAGGAAGAGAGGTGTGAGACGCCTGCATTCGAAGGATATTCCTATGATGAGGCTACGCGGGAGACTGAGGATAGTATCCAGGGAAACTATCCAGATTTTTACGCCGGGACAGATGCACCTGTAGGATCCACGATTAGATTTTGGTGCTATCTTAGTGAGTGTATGTTATGCTATGTGCTTATGTGATATGCTGTGTTTTTGTGCTAGCTGTGAGTTGTGCATATGATCTGTTAGATCTTGTTTGCTAGTACGAGATAGGTATAGCTGGAGATGGCTCTTTCCTCCATGCTACGGTGTATGTGTTAGGATTGGCAGGAGATGGTTCTTTCCTCCATGCTATCTTTGATGGATATAGTGTGAGTGGAGACGGTTTTCCTCCACATAGTTGTGTTACGAGTACGATTGGCTGGAGACGGCTTTCCTCCATGCCTTGTGACGTGGTTAGTAGTTGGCTAGAGATGATTTTTCCTCAATGCCTTTGGATAGCGTTATGATCTTGTTGCTGGAGTTGGTGATTCCTCCATGCTGTGTTTTGAGGTTATAGAGTGTTATAGGTTGATACGTTTGAACGGAGATGTGATACCTCCGATAGAGAGAGTGTCTATACCTCGGCGTATGGGTCCGAGAGGATTTGGGAATTGTTCAAGTTTCGGGACGAAACTTTTTCATAAGGGGGGTGTGATGTAATAGCTAGGATTTCCAAATTCTAATTAATGTTGGTTAACTTAATCAGTGATAGCAATTGACATATAATTCGCGAAGATTGCGTAAGTGTTGAGTATAAGTCCCACCGTTATGTTCCTGATGTAATTTTGGGCTTATGGTGAAATTTTCACTTTTTCCCCCGGGTAATTATTT
Source organism: Fagopyrum homotropicum (assembly GCA_033239125.1). Taxonomy (NCBI): domain Eukaryota; kingdom Viridiplantae; phylum Streptophyta; class Magnoliopsida; order Caryophyllales; family Polygonaceae; genus Fagopyrum; species Fagopyrum homotropicum. The sequence continues at coordinate 62,171,982 of BSWB01000001.1, read as the reverse complement.
TTACCATCCGGTATTATTTGGAGCATTTGGGAGCTTCAATTAATAAAAATGCAGTTGAAAGAAATGATCAGGACATCGGACATGTCCTAGATATGAAATAACATGAAAAGGCAAAACGGCCAAAAGAGTCGCTATTTCGTTTCTTAACGGCTAAGAAAGACGGCTTAAGAATACACGTTTTCCGAGGCAATTGTGGAATAATTATCCCTACAATATTCAAGATTTATTGTTCCAATTTCGAGAAGTTTGGAGAAGGGGGTTCAACCCGCCATTGGATCTGTTAAAGGATAATTATCGACTTCGCTAAAGGATAATTATCGACTTTGCTAAAAGATAATTATCGACTTCGCTATAAATAGCGGAAAATCGTTTATTAATTCATTTCCTTTCACATTTCCTCGTAAAAGCTCTGATTTCTCTCAAACTTCAAACTCAGATCTACTCTCCGTTTCTAATCCGATTTCAATTCTGTTTGAGTTTCTGGATTCCTCTCTTCATTCTCTTCATATCGGTACCAAGTTTTTGCATTTCTGAGCAGATAAGGACCTGGTCGAGCATATATGTCACCAGGACAGTTCCGTCGCTCAGATTCCGGTGAATTTGATGTTGTACATGCGTAGCCTGCGTCGTTGTGATTCCGAATCTTCTTTCAAATCGTCAATCGGGTTAGTAACGAATAAGTTATGAACTTATTCGTTTTCCGTACTGTAATTTGGCCTAAATTTCCCTTAGACTTTTCAAAATGGATAATTAGAAATTCCATTATGATCATTATATTATTCTGGTGTTTATGGGTTGTTTGTTTGATGAAATCTGATGACAGGTGGGTTTAGAAATGGTATGCGGGCAAAACGTTATTGTGGTGAAATTTAATTAATTAATTAAAGGTTAATTAATTAAATTAGGATTAAATTTGAGATTAAGGAATACTGATTAGATGCATGCTAGGTGTCAAAATGAGTTGAGGATCATGATGATGTTATGGATATCTGTTATGGCTTTAAGGTTTAGTATGTGTACAAGTATGATGAGATGTTATGTTGAGGATATGCCTTAGGCATTTATGAATGTGTTGAGGATCTGAGGTTTAGATTTAAGATATAGGTTGGTTGTGGTTAGTGGGACGAGTCTCCTAACCTTTGTAGTATGTGATTGTGTGTGCCTTGCTATTGCAGGCGTTGATTACTTCCCCAAGGGGAAGTTGTGACGTGGTACAGGTTACGAGTATATCAGGTAAATCCATAGGACTTACTTAGCGTGCAGTTGTGGATTGTATGATTGTGATGGTTGTGTGTGTTCATATGATTGTGCATTTATAACCTAAACCGGACTAGGATGACCATTCATTATATTTATTTGGCCCAAGCGTATTATAACGGGCGGTAACCACCGGTCTTCGCCTGCTGGGTTAGGAGGAGGTGCCATGAAGATGATCTCACGGGAGGGGACGAGTGACGGTCACCCCCATGCAAAACTCCTGTGTTACGTTGGATAAGACGGGGTTCTTGAGGCTCCTCGTGTTACAAAAGAAGTTGAATTAGTAATGGAATAACGTAATTAAAGATAATAAATGAATGTGTGTGACATTGCATGTATGAGTTGTTGTGGTGTGTTTGTGCTATTACTATCATGCTTATCTTTTGATGTAGCTAACGGTGTATACCGTGTTGTCGTTGATTTGCAGGTTAGGAAGACTGCTGTGTGAGCCAAATTGTGTGACCAGCCGAGGACTTCTGTACATTAGGATGTGTGGGTTGGGGATCTTTTGTATGAGTTGATGTTGTTGTTATGGTTTTATTCTCGGCTTTGAGTTTGTAAACTCTTTTGTTGTATCATACAACTTTTATGTATTTGTTTTTATTCTACTTGTGTCTTGTTGTAAGATCCAGTGAACTTGTTGTCAAGCTAGAGTCATGATTCATTGTGAGATCCTAGCCCAATGTAGCATTCCGAGTCCCGCGGATTCGTGGTGTTACAGCCATAACCAGAATTCTTGATCTCTAGAATCCGCTTTTCTCACCTTGATCTCATACCTTGTGTTTGTGTTGTTTAGTTGTGTTGTTTGTTTGATTGATAACCTTGCATTTTTGTGATCCTTGATTGATCACCATAAAAACCCAACCAAAATATCATGATTTTCATTTCTTTATTCCTTTCTCTTTTCTTAAAATAAGTTTGCACTATCCATGATCACTTGTATGCTTTGATTTCACCTTAGTTTTCGTGTTCGATCTCGGAGTACTATCCTTTCTACAAAACAACCCATACACTGTGGGTTCGCTAGGAGTTAGGAGAATATATCGAGTTATAAATTGTAAGGCTTTTGCGTGGTACATTACTAGTGTAACAAGTTTTTGGCGCTGTTGTCGGGACTAGGTCTAGATTGAATCATTGTGTGTGATTGTTTATAGTGTAGATCTTTCTTTTGCTTGTAATCTTGTTTGTTTTGTCTTTGATTTTTTAGGACATCTCTCACTCTTTAGGTGCATGCGAAGATCTCGTGGCAAGGATTTAGCTCCATTCGATCCTGAACCGGAGAAAACCCTTAAGACTAGATCCAAAGGTGCTAAGAAGAAAGGGATAGCCGAAGCAAACCTTAGGGCTGAATTGGATGCAACTTTAGAGCAACTAAGACTTAGAGAAGAAATTCTAGAGCAAATGAGGCTTAGGGAAGAAGCTTTTGGGAATGAGAGGAGACTTGCAAACGAGAGGCAAGAGGCTTTTAGGAGGGAAATTGATGAGATTAGGCAAGCTCTTGTTCAAAGAGAAGTTAATGTTCATCGACATCCACCTCCACCACCACCACAGCCGGCGGTGCATGTACCGAATGAGCCAATCATTATTGAGGAGCCACAAACTCTAGGGCAACGTATGGATCCAGCCAAAAGAGTGCACCGTCCGGGTATAAACTTAGGTGATCCCGCAACCAATGACTACGAACTCCGCCCTCAAGTGCTATAAATGATCCGGCATAATCAATTCAGAGGGATGGAAGGAAGGTCTCCTCATCAACACTAGATGAATTATGAGATCTTGATAGAGACTTTAAGGCCACCTAGATTGGAGAGCAACAACCACAAGCTTAGGGCTTTTTCCTTCTCACTTAAGGATAAGACCTTGGCTTGGTACCAATCCATTCCACTAGGACGTGTGGGTACTTGGGAGGAGATGACAACCGAAAATCTTACAAAGTTCTTCCCACCTTCCAAGACAACCGAGCTAAGGGGGAAGATTAATGTCTTCGTGATGAAGGATAAAGAGAGCTTATTCAAATCTTGGGAGAGGTTCAAAGACCTCCTCCTTGATTGTCCACACCATGAGATACCGAAGATAGAGTTATTGGAGGTTTATTTCAAGGGGCTTGATGAGGATAGTCAATTCAAGCTCCAATCACTTTCTAGAGGAACATTCATGGAGAAGAATGTGGATGAGGCTTGAGAGTTTGCAAGCCTTGGTGATAAAGAAGTACTCCCATAGAAAGAGTGATGCGAGGAAACCGTGAGCATATGAAGTGAGTGAAGTCACCATGAGCAACTACAAACTTGATGCAATCAACAATGAGCTTAAGTCCTTGAGGGAGTTGTGTACCACAACCTTGAAGAGTCAAGCAGGTCCTCAAGTGCAAGTGCAAGCCAACTTGGCTTCCAAAGAGGAGGATGTTAACTACATGGGAAGGGGAAATTTCAACAACTACCAAGGCCCTGGGAACTTCAACAACAACAGCCGGCACTTCAACAATTACCGGCCTAATCACAACCATCCCAACACCGCAACCTTGTCCTTAGATTTTTAGAAGCTTGAGTCTAATGCCATAACCGGAATTCTTGATCTTTGGAATCCGCTTTTCTCACCTTGATCTCATACCTTGTGTTTGTGTTGTTTAGTTGTGTTGTTTGTTTGATTGATAACCTTGCATGATTGTGATCCTTGATTGATCACCATAAAAACCCAACCAAAATATCATGATTTTCATTTCTTTATTCCTTTCTCTTTTTCTTAGACTAGGTTTGCACTATCCATGATCACTTATATGATTTGATTTCACCTTAGTCTTCGTGCTCGACCTCGGAGTACTATCCTTGCTACAAAACGACCCATACACTGTGGGTTCGCTAGGAGTTAGGAGAATATATCGAGTTATAAATTGTAAGGCTTTTGCGTGATACATTTCTAGTGTAACATCTGTTATGATTTAACAGAGTATTAGATTATGAATATCAGTGTTTCACTTCAGTTTTTTTAAACTATTACAGTAATCATGCTAAAGTTGAGTTTTGTTGTTATGGTTTAACATATTGTGATGTTGATTTATGTTGTTTGTTTGATTGAATTCATTTGATACCATGCTGCTAACTAAATTCAAGAGCATATTTTGATGTTGGTTTTTTTTTAACTTGTATTTGGCATATTTTGATTCTTGAAAGTTATGTATGATTTCAAAATTATGGTATCAAGTTGTGATGGATTTTTGTTGTGTTATTCATTCTTATTTCTTTTATTTTCTATTACAATGATATCTCTTGTATAACTACAAGGAATAAATGACGAGGAATCGATCTTTACGCAGATGATTGTTGCTACTTCCACAACTATTGAGAGAATACAAACGGATTGCCTTACAGAACACTACTGCAAGTCTACAAGCATGTACATAAGATTTGTGTGTACCATTCAAGTTACACTAGAAGTAGGTTGATCAATTCCATCATGAGTTCTTGAATGTAAACAAGGTATGTCAACGCTTTTAGATGGATATGCATGTGTCTAGGAGATTATGCAAAACTCTTACCGAGGTCTATGGGCTACAGGGTTCAAAGTGGATGGCAGTAGTAGAGATGGTTGGTATCTTCATATATATGATGGCACAAGAGCTCACATACCGAACCATCGTACAACGTTTCTAACGTTCAACTACGCCACTTCACACCGTGATACACGAGGTGTTATATGCCATTGTCGGCTGGCGTAATGAATTCCATGGCTTGGGCCGAGATATTTATGACCCGAAACCCCTTATTTTCAAGAGATCCCTAGCCATATTAACAATGATGATAGGCATTCCTTGTACTTTAAGGGGAAAAGTTGGGTGCATAGACGAGACTCACATTAATTCTTGTATTTCAAAGACCGACCAAATTCTGTATCGAGGTTGAAAAAGGATCCTCACGTTCAACGTCATGCCAATTTGTGACTTCGACATGTTCTTTACCTTTGTATTTGCTGGTTGTGAGGCATCACTAATGACTCAAACGTTTTTGAGGATGTTGTGACTACTCCATCTATGACCTCTCGCACCCACCTCCTGGTTATGTCCTTCTTTCTTCTTTTATCTATTATTATTCTTTTCTTCAAGACTCTGTGAATGACTTTCATGATCTTCGTTTAGGTCGCTACTATTTGGTTGATAAAGGGTACCCGGAGAAAAATGCTTACATGGTTTCATACTCGAAAACTCGATACCGTCCTTCACAATTTGAAAATGTGGCACCGGAAAACGCCAAAGAAGCTTCCAACAAGTTGCACTCCTCTCTTAGAAGTTGTATTGAGAGGTCCTTTGGAGTATTAAAATCTCAATGGAAGATCTTGCGAGTGATGTCAAGTTATGCGGTTGGCACACAAGTGAATATTATTTTGGCTTGTTTTGCTCTCCACAACTTTATCATTTAGGCACAAAAAGAAGAACCATATAATGACAATAAAGAATGTTTCTCAAGTTCAAATGACTTGGATGAGGTGCGTGAGGAAGAGATGTTGGATGATTCATTGGATTCGGACAATGATGTCGATCATGAAGAAATGACAAAAGAAGGGTAATCCGGTGGGAGATGAGACAAATACGTGATGTCATTGCTACATTATTGTGGGTTGCCTCATGAGCTTCCATTTTATTGTTGATCGTATTAAAACTCAATTTTAGAGGGCTTTTTTAGTGCTCCTTTTTGCTACTACATTAGTATAAAGTTGTTGTTGAATTTAAATAGTGTTGGCTTAATTTGCTAATTGTAGATGTATGATAATCGATTTTTGTTAATGTACATGATAAATCTTATGGTAACAAGACTTGCAATAATTACTTGTTTGGTGCTCCTTCATGTTCTCTTTAGGAGCTCCTGAGTTTGAATTAGATCAGCATACAAGCTGTTTTTATTGCTTCAATTGAGCCTGTCCAGCCATGAATATTATTTTGTGAGAATGAATTTTTGAATAGAAGAAGAGACAAAGACGTGACAAATATACACTATTGCACATGAACTGAATTATAGAAGGACAACATTAACAAAATATTTATACACTGTCTAACATCTGTCTAGACACATCATAGATACATTATTGTGTAGTGTTTTGTCTTTGGTTATGTGCCCTTTCTCTTCTAGCATTAACCGAAAGTTTTTGTTAAGTTTGTTTTAAGACTAAATGAATAGGATTAGTTAGAGACTATCGAACCACTATATTTGGTCGTTGATGTTATGGCTAATATGGCCTTAGTTTTAGCAGTGTTAGTTTTTTATAAGCCAAATAAAAGGGCACATGAAGATGATAAATAAAGCAGATCATTTGGGTGCTAAT